>JAXQQM020086981.1:0-21703 GCA_034641835.2 Pinus albicaulis
TGTTGTTGATGTTGTTGCTACATATTCTGCTTCTACTGATGATAGTGTTAGAATAGGCTGCTTCTTAGATGCCCATGAAATCACACCTGAACTAAGATGGAATGCATAAATGAAAGTGCTCTTCCTATCATCCAAACTACTTGCAAAATAATTATCTATAAATCCAATCAATTTTTTTTTTTTTTACACTTACATACATTATGCCACAATCTATAGTTTCTGCTATGCATCTCAAAATTCTTTTTCCTGCACTCTAATGTGTCTTTTAGAGTCTCAATAAATATGAAAATCAAACTCACTCCTTGCATAATATCTGGCCAAGTAGCTATGAGATACATGAGGTTGCCAACTAATCTTTTGAATAGAGTTGGATTGACATTTGATCCTTCGTAATCCTTGCTTAACTTTGTACCCATTGCAATTGGTGTAGGTACAATTTTGCAATTATCAATCCTGAATATTTTCAGCAATTCTCTTGCATATTTATTTTGACAAATAAAAATTCCTTTTTCAGATTGCTCAAATTCAATGCCAATAAAATATTTCATGAGACTAATATTTGTCATCTCAAATTATTTGATCATGGTTGCTTTAGATTCATCTAACTCAAGATCACATGTAAAAATCATGTCATCAACATATAAATAAACAATCAAAATTTCCCCATGCGTATTTACCTTTGTGTACAAGGTAGGATCAGTGCTACTTCTGCAAAATCCATTCTTAATCATGTAGCTGTGATTTTTCTATACCATGCTCTAGGTGTTTTCTTAAGTCCATAGAGAACTTTCTTTAAATTGTAAACTTTATCTTCTTTACCTTCAACTTCATAACCTGAAGGCTGCTGCACATAAATTTCTTCTTCTAGAATTCCATTCATAACCTGGAGGCCGTTGCATATAAATTTCTTCTTCTCTAATTCCATTCAAGAAGGTTGATTTACTATCCATCTGATATACTTTCCACTTGTTCTGAGCTGTTATGGCTAGAACTTCTCTTACAGTATCCAACCTGGCTACCGGAGCAAAAGTTTCTCCAAACTCTGTTCCGAGTTGCTGTGAGAATCCTTTTGCTACAAGTCTTGCTTTAAATTTTTCAACTTCACCTTTCTCATTCAACTTTGTCTTGTACACCCACTTCACACCAAGAGATTTTTATCATTTGTAAAATTAACTAGATCCCATATATCATTTTTTTTCAATAGCTTCAATTTCTTCATCTATGGCTTGCATCCAATTTTCATCTCTGATAGCTTCTTCAAATGAAGAAGGTTGGAATGAAAACAATGCAAAATGTGAACTAGGATCCAAATCACCATAAATATATTTTAGACTTGTCATCTTTCTCTTACCATTTCTTGATTCATCACCTAGTTGGCTGCTAGGAGAATTATGGTCTGTTGATTTGCTTGAAAATCTATGTTGCTCCAAAAATCTTGGAGTCCTTGTTGTTGTGACTCTATTTTGTGTCTCCTCTTTTGATCCTTGTTTCTCTTTTTCTGCTACATCATCCTCTTCCATCAATGGTGCTTTTGCATCAATTTTTTTGTCTACCATTCTATTCCATGACTCTTATTCTCTGAACACAACATCTCTGCTAAGTATGGTCCTCATTATAACCAGTAAATATGAAATTTTCACTTTTATCTTCCAATTTTCCTCTTATCTGCTTAGGCACATGTGCATAGGTTATACATCCAAAAAACTCTCAGATGAGATACACTACATGACATACCTAACATTACTTCTTCTGGTACTCTGATCATCACACTCTTTGTAGGAGATTGGTATATCACATAAACAACACATGCAACTGCTTCTGCCCAATACTCATTACACAAGTTTTTTCCTTTCAACATGCTCCTTGTCATTTTTATAATTGTTCTATTATTTCTCTCAACTATACCATTATGTTGTGGTGTGTATCTATCTGCAGATTGTCTTATGATTCCATGGTGTTTGCAGTAATCATGGGAATCATATTCTCCACCATGATCTGATTTCAATACTTTGATCTGTCAATCACTTTGGTTCTCTGTTAAGGCTTTGAACTCCTTGAACTTTCCAAAAGTTTCAGAATTCTGCTTCAAGGATTAAACCTAAGTCTTTTTCTATAATCATTAATGAAAGTGAGGAAGTAACAACTTCCACCAATCGACTGTGTCCTCGTATGTCTACACAAGTCTGTATGCACCAGCTCAAGAGGTTTCTTTCCCTATGCTACTCCCTTTGGAAAAATCTCATGGTGTTGCTTTCCGAGGATTCAACACTCACAAGTACTAGCAAGCTCTTTGATGGGAGGTAATCCTCTAACCATTTGTTTCTGCTGCAACAATCTTAAACCATAAAAGTGAAAGTGTCCAAACTAAAAGTGCCATAACCAATAATCATTGGAACATGCAACTGTAAAAACCTAACTGGATCATTGTAATTCATGATTGGAGGAAAGAGTATGTTCCTCGTCATATGCACCTTTTCTATCATCTTCTTGATTGGGGGTTTGTCATAAATAACACACTCTTGTCCCTGAAAGATAAATTTGTATCCATTATGTGCCAATTG
This sequence comes from Pinus albicaulis, assembly GCA_034641835.2. Taxonomy (NCBI): domain Eukaryota; kingdom Viridiplantae; phylum Streptophyta; class Pinopsida; order Pinales; family Pinaceae; genus Pinus; species Pinus albicaulis. Next base: position 2,562 of record JAXQQM020086981.1, read on the forward strand.
ACCAACACTTATCAAATTTTGTTTAAAAACAAGAACATAATATACCTCTGAGATTGTCATTTGCTCCCCCTGCTTGGTAAGAATGTTGACCACTCCTTTGGCATCTACATCCACATTTTTTTCAATCCTCAACTTTACCTCTGTCTTCAAAGATTGATCCAAATTTGTAGCCAAATTCTTGTTGCATGTCATGTGATTACTGCAACCACTATATAATAGGCACACATTATCAGAAGTTTCATGCATGGTATGGAAAGCTAGGAACATGGAGTTAGTATTCTATGTACAAACATGTAATATCTCGTTTCGGGGATATCTCTAAAACTCAAGCAAACTCCAACCAGAGATGGACTGGGAGGGCGTTTACTAGATATTTCACCTCTGAGAAGAGGGTGAGATCTGGAGGCTACCTGGCCCTTTCCAGACTCTGTTTAAGAGTATGGTGAAAACACACACAAGTGGTATAGAACTAAAATGCTCACAGATAGGAAATAACAGTAATGCAAGCATACAATAGCATAGATAGAATGTATAACAAATGCTCAAGAAATATAGAGAGAGAATGCTAAGCCATTTTATTATACTGAGAAATATAATGAGTACAATAGGTGATCAGAGTGATGGCACCTAGACTTGCTCAAGGCAAGTGAAGAAATAGTCTCAGAATGACCAAGAAATGGCTGCTCTCTGACTACATCCCAGCTGCTAGAAAACTGTCGTGTAGCTGCTACTGCTAAAATGAAATGATGATTTGGGGCTGTTCCCCTCCTCGAAATGAGCTGAAAATATGGAATCCACCTCTACTCACCAATCACGGCAAAACCCAAAAATCATATCTGAAATGGTTGACCCCCGAAAATCACCCCCTTGGGGAATTATGCTGTCCTCCAAGGCTCTGCATAGAGACTGAATATAAACCACTGAAATGCAGCCCCAAAATCCACCAAAATCATCCAACAGGAAAGGGTTGGCCCCTTGCTCAATATCCAAGCTCAAAACCCCTACAAGAAACTCAATCCGGAGCTCCCCTAGAATGGACTGCATCCTCCCTCTCAAGACTACACAGTCTCTGAAAGCACAGCTCTGCAAGAAAACCCAAACACTAATCCTCCTACAAAATGATGATGAAACTACCTTGCCCGAGCAGGCACTCGAAGTCCCCCGGGGCTAAGGGTGAGATCTCCGATCAGAGACACTCGATGCACTAAACAGTGCTGCAGACAAGCTAAATAGCCAGCATGCTCAAGAAGTCGAAGTGACTAGCTCAAATGCATAAAATTGAATGAATCAAATGAGGAGGCTCCTCCCTCTTTTATAACGTTGGCCTCTGTCAAAACCATAAGGCCCATCTCCTCAACGTACCCTCCCTCTTGCCACGTGCTCCTCTCCATCTGCGCAGTCCCTCCTAGTGCATACGTGGGCCCCCTCTCTATGTGGTCCTTGGCCCCCCCCTTGGCTCCCTTTAAGTTACAACTTTGTGCTACTAGGGAGTGACTTTATTTCCAAAGTGAGTTATATCCCCCTTTACTCACCTTTTTATTTATAAGTAAACTATAGAAGTCAAAATTGAGCAAAATCGAATATTCCAATTAGCTATTGCTAATTAGGAATATTACAATCTCCCCTGGAAAAATGTTGCTTGCCCTCAAGCAACTGAAGTGAAGGATGCTGCAAAATTTTCTCACTCTCCCAAGTGGCATCCTCATCCGGCAAATTCTTCCACCTCACTAAGAATTCTCGAACTGTCTTGCTCCATAGCTGCCTCTCCCTGGTATCAATAATAGCCTCTAGCTGCAACACCAAATGCCCCTCATCATCTGTGGGTGGTAGCTCATCGGTCACTGTTACCTACTGCCCCAGTGCCTTCTTCAGGCATGATACATGAAAAACGTTATGAATCTTGCTGCCTTGGGGCAGCTCCAACTCATATGCAACCTGCCCAATTCTGCGTATCAACCTGTATGGCCCGTAAAAGCGGGGCTTGAGATTCTTAGCTCCCTTCTGCTTCAGTGACGACTATCGGTATGGCTGTAATCATAGGTAGACCAAGTCCCCTACCTCAAATTGTCTCTCCACCTGACCTCTGTCAGCATACAGCTTCTGTTGGTTTTGCACTGTAGCCATATTATCCTTAAGAGCTTGGAGAATATCCTGACTCTCTTGGATCCAAATCTTGGCTCTTGGAGCCTTGCTAGCACCAAACATCACATTAGCAAAAGACAAAGAATGATACCCATACAAAGCGTAGAATGGTGACATACCAATGGACATGTGATGTGTAGTGTTGTAGCAGTACTCCCACAGATGCAGCCACTTTAGCCATGCTCGTTGCTGCCCACTGACATAGTTACACAGGTAGCCCTCTAGCCACTTGTTAACTATCTCCATCTGCCCATCTGTCTATGGGTGATAACTGGTACTCTGTGTCAACTCCGTCCCCACCAACCGAAAAATCTCCTGCCAAAATCTGCCCATGAAGCGGCTGTCCCTATTACTGATGATGGTCGTAGGAAGACCATGTAGCATGAAGACCTCTCTGAAGAACATCTTGGCCACCTGTGCTGCTGTGTAGTGTGCGGATATGGTGAAAAAATGTGCATATTTTGTCAGTCGATCAACAATGACAAAGATACAATCCTTGCCCTGCACCAAGGGCAACCCTGTGATGAAGTCTATTGAAATGCTCTCCCATTTCCCCTCCGAAATGGGAAGAGGCTGCAATAATCATGTGGGATGGCTCATCTCCCCCTTATTCCTCTGGCAAACATCGCACTCCTTGATATGCTGGATTACGTCCTCCTTGAGGCCCTTCCATGAGAACCTCTCTCTAATGGCTCTGTAGGTTTTGGTAAACCCCTAATGGCCGGCCAATGGTGAGTCATGTGATGCCTAAAGTATCTTCTTCTTGAGCTGAGACCCCTCATTCAAGAAGATCTGGTCCCTGTAGTAGATAATCTCATTGACCACCCTATACCTGATATCCGCCATCTGTCCATCTAGAACCTCACATGCAAATATGTCCTTGGAGTACTCTACTAAAATTTGAGCCCTCTAGTCTGTGTCCAAGCTCATAAGAGACAACGTGGCTGGTCTACGTGAAAGGGCATCTGCTACCATGCTGTTCTTGCCCTTGACATACTCAATGTCAAAGTCATATGCCTGGATCTTACTGATCCACTTCTGCTGCCTCTCCTGTAACTGTTTCTGCTCCAAAAAGAACCTGAGGCTGTTGTGATCAGTCCTCACCCTGAACTTGTTACCCACTAAATACTGCCGGAATTTGGCCAATGCATGCATAATGGCCAACATCTCCTTGTCGTATATAGAATAAAACCTCTCGTGTGGAAGGAGCTTCCGACTCTCAAAGGCTATATAGTGACCTCCCTACATCAATACCGCGTTGATCCCCTCTCCTGACGCATCACACTCCAAAACAAACGGTTGTGTAAAATCTGGCAATGCAAGCACTGGGCAGTTGCTCATCACCTCCTTGAGCCTATTAAAGTCTCGTTGCGCTGTATCTGACCAACTGAATGCCCCCTTCTTCGTCAAATCTGTAAGGGGTGTAGAAAGCTCTGAGAAACTCTTGACGAACTTCCTCTAATAAGTAAAAATGCCAATGAATCCCTGAATTTTTGTCACATTCCTCAGCTCCAGCCAATCTCTGATGGCCCTGATCTTACCCTCGTGGACTCTCACTCCGTCCACCCCTATGATGTTTCCCAAGTACAACATCTCCGTCAACTCAAACTCACACTTGGAGAGCTTGGCATAGAACTATTGCTTCTCCAAAATGTGCAATACTGTCTCAATGTGCTGGAGATGCTCCTCCCAAGTCCTGCTGTAAATGAGGATATCATCAAAGAACACCAACACAAACTTCCTCAAGTGACCACGAAAGATGTGATTCATGCAGGACTGGAATGCGGCTGGGGTGTTGGTTAGCCCGAAGGGCATCACCAAAAACTCAAAGTGCCCATAGTGACACCTGAAGGCGGTCTTGGGAATGTCCTGTTCCCTCACACGAATCTGATGGTACCCAGATCTCAAATCAATCTCTGAGAAGAACTGTGCTCCTCTCAACTCATCCATCAACTCATTGATCTTGGGTATGGGGTACCTGTTCTTCAGGGTCTTCTTGTTCAAGGCCCTGTAGTCAATGCACATCCTCAATGTGTCGTCCTTCTTCTTCACCAACACCACAGAAGAAGCAAAAGAACTCGTGCTCGGCCGAATGTGCCCAAGAGCCAGCAACTCCTGGATGGCCCGCTCAATCTCATCCCGATAGGCTTTGGGGTGCCTATAGGGTGTGGTAATCACTTCCTGAATACCCTGCTCCAACTCAATAGTGTGCTCAAACCCCCGATCCAGTGGCCGGCCCGGTGGTATATCCCCAAACACTGTGTCATACCTGTCAAGGATGGCCTGTATATCAGGATGAACTGTCTGACCAGTGGTCCCTGCCTCTAATGCTCGCAACTCAACCTCCCACTCTATGTCTCCCTTCCAGAAATCTGCCTCCATCCGATGAGCTGAAACAGTCTAAGGTGGGTAAGTGTGCAACCCACGGATCTTCTCATGGTTTCCGGTCATCTTATCATCCCAATTCATCTCTAAGGCCTCCCAATCTGTGGTGACCTTCCCTAGAGTAATCAACCACTACACACCCAATACCACATTGGTATCTGTTATGCTGACCATGAAAAAGTGGTGGGTCACGGTGTAGGTACCCATCGTCACTGCCAACTCTGGAACATATCAGGCACACTGCATCGTCTGAGCTCCTGGGACCAAAACTGAAAATCCATCGAAGCTCTCTATCGGTATACCTCTCTGCTCAACCATCTGTGCATTGATGAAGTTGTGGGTTGCCCCATTGTCAACCAAAACTGATACTCGTTGTCCACGTACTGTCCCCCGTACGCGCAGCGTCAAATACTTGGGAACTCCTCGCAATGTTGCAAGGGTCCCCCCTGTGGGTGCAAAAGTTGCACCCCCTACTCCAGGAGGTGGAGGTGGCAAGTGATCGTAGGCTGTCTGACTGTCCCCTGCCTCCACGTCATCCTCCTCATCCTCTTCCCTGCTGCTCTCAGAGAAGACCTCAATAAAGTGTGCTTTTCCAGCAACACATCTATGTCCCGGTGCCCACGGCTCCTGACAGGTAAAGCACAACCGCTTCTTCTTCAGCTCCCTCTTGGCATCATCATCCATCTGTGCCCATCCTGGATTCCCCTTTGGAGGCGGAATCCTCACATCCTTCCCCTTGGGCTGGAAAGCCTGTCTCTAGGGGTAAGGTGTCTCGGTCCTGGGTAAGGCATCCTGTAAATCTCAGGTCCTGCTAATAACATCCTGGAGTGTGGCTGGTCTAGTAGATCTGACTAGACCTCAAAGTGGCTCTTCTAACCCCTCAACAAACATGTATATCATCCGTGTCGCGGATAGATCTGGCACCATCACTAAAACCCTCAAGAAATCTGCAATGTATGTCTCTGGGCTCCCGGTATATTTGAGCCTTGTCAACTCAACAAAGTGTTGTTCCGGATCCCTCTAGTCAAACCGCTCTATCAATCTCCTGGTAAACTCGGCATACGTTGTCACTGTGGAATGTATGAGTGTAACCATCCCATGGAACCACCAGTCCTGGGCCTCACCATCCAAATGTAATGTCGCCACCTTGATGGCCTCCATCTCCGACATCTAGTTGAGCTGGAAATAGATATCCAGCTTCTCCATCCAAAACTTTTTCGAACTGTTTGATGAACCATCAAACGTGGGCAAGTGGAATCTGATAGCTGTGCGGTAGGTGTCTCCATCATGATAATGTCGGTGCCCTCTATGATGGTCGCGGGGTCTACTATCCCACTGGAGCTGAAAAAAGTCTCTGAACGAGAGAGCATCCCTGAACTCTTGCCCATAGGCCTGATACTATACAAAATATTCACCCTTATGGGCATGCTCTGTCTCCTGCTGGGCTCCTACCCCTGTGTCTGCTCCCAGAAAAGTGGGCATGGTAGAGCGTGTAGGTGCATGTGATGCCTGGTGCTGGGTAGCATCACGCTGAATGGCAATATGCTCCGGAAAATGGTGGGATGTACCTGATCCCTCGCCAATATAGAAACCCCTTGGGGTTTCACGCTGTCTAGCCTCCACATCGGTGAATCTCTGCCCCATCACCTCGATTTACCTCGCCATATCCTGCACTGATTTGAGGAGTGCCTTCCCAAACTGTTTGGCATCACTGTCATCTGCCATCGGCTCTCCCTGCTCTGCGTCTACCACAGGCTCCTCCTTCTTTGCATCTATCACGGGCTCCTCCTGTTCCATCTCCACCACCCAAACACGGTCTCCCTCTCCATAGGTGTTCTCCAACCTATGTTCAATATCTTTGTACTTCCTGCCTCTGTAACAAATGAAGGACTTCTCCTCTGGTGTCATAGACAACCAGCTCCACAGGCTGAGCCAGAACTATGCTCTGATACCACTGTAATATCCCGTTTCGGGGATATCTCTAAAACTCAAGCAAACTCCAACCAGAGATGGACTGGGAGGGCGTTTACTAGATATTTCACCTCTGAGAAGAGGGTGAGATCTGAAGGCTACCTAGCCCTTTCCAAACTATGTTTAATAGTATGGGGAAAACACACACAAGTGGTATAGAACTAAAATGCTCACAGATAGGAAATAACAGTAACGCAAGCATACAATAGCATAGATAGAATGTATAGAAAATGCTCCAGCAATATAGAGAGAGAATGCTAAGCCATTTTATTATACTGAGAAATATAATGAGTGCAATAGGTGATCAAAGTGATGGCACCTAGACTTGCTCAAGGCAAGTGAAGAAATAGTCTCAGAATGACCAAGAAATGGCTGCTCTCTAAACTGCGTCCTAGCTACTAGAAAACTGCCGTGTAGCTTCTACTGATGAAATGAAATGATGATTTGGGGTTATTCCCCTCCTCGAAATGAGCTAAAAAGATGGAATCCACCTCTACTCACCAATCATGGCAAAACCCAAAAATCATATCTAAAATGGCTGACCCCTGAAAATCACCCCCTTGGGGAATTACGCTGTCCTCCAAGGCTTTGTGCAGAGGCTGAATAGAAACCACTAAAATGTAGCCCAAAACTCCACCAAAATCCTCCAACAGGCAAGGGTTGGCCCCTTGCTCAATCTCCAAGCTCAAAACCCCTGCAAGAAACTCAATCCGGAGCTCCCCTAGAATGGACTGCGTCCTCCCTCTCAAGACTGCACAGTCTATGAATGCACAGCTCCGCAAGAAAACCAAAACACCAATCCTCCTACAAAATGATGATGAAACTACCTTGCCCGAGCAGGCACTCAAAGTCCCCCGGGGCTAAGGGTGAGATCTCCGATCGGAGGCACTCGATGCACTAAACAGTGCTGCAGATAAGCTAAACATCCAGCGTGCTCAAGAAGTCGAAGTGACTAGCTCAAATGCATAAACTCGAATGAATCAAATGAGGAGGCTCCTCCCTCTTTTATAACGTTGGTCTCTCTCAAAACCCTGAGGCCCATCTCCTCAACGTAGCCTCCCTCTTGCCACGTTCTCCTCTCCATCTGCGCAGTCCCTCCTAGTGCATACGTCGGCCCCCTCTCTACATGGTCCCTAGCCCCCCCTGGCTCCCTTTAAGTTAGAACGTTGTGCTACTAGGGAGTGACTTTATTTCCAAAGTGATTTATATCCCCCTTTACTCACCTTTTTATTTATAAGTAAACTATAGAAGGAAAAATTGAGCAAAATTGAATATTCCAATTGGCTATTGCTAATTAGGAATATTACAAAACATTAGCTCTCTGATTTCCTTAATCGACTTTCTTATTCCTGAAATCATGGGCATAGTGACCAAATTTATTGCGATAACAACATATCAACTTTGATTTTTTAGATCTTTCATTATTTTTGAAGCCTTTGTTGTTGCTTCCACTTTCATGTTCATGCTCTTCTCGGCCATCTCTTTGACCACTATTTCTTCCACCTTGTTCACTGCCTCTCGATTTACCTCTACCTCATCCTCTTGAAATATAAACTTGACTTTTGAAAGAAATTTCTAAAGTGGAACCTTTATTTCTGTCTATCCTTGCCTCATGCGATAGAAGTGATCCCATCAACTCATCAACTATTAGTGATTCGATCTTTAATTTCTTTACCATAAATTTTTAACTGGTTTATGACAGAAATGACCTGATTCATCAAAGAGTTGATTTCCTCTTATCTCCTTCATTTGCAGACTTTCATAATCTCTCTAGTATTCTGCAATTTAACAATATTGACTTTGGCCATACCTTGATAGCTTGTTGCTAAAGTTTCCCATGCTTCCTTTTCTGAAGACGTGATCATAATATTCTAATACACTTCTCGATCCACTCCCTATTGGATAAGAAGCAAAGCTTATGCATTCTTCCTTTTGTCTTTCTTCCATTATTCCATCTCTTCATTATTGAGAGCTCATTTTTCTACGTCATTCTGAGGTTCTACAAACCCAAACTTGACATGATCCCAAACATCATGATATTTTAACATGGTCTCCATTTTTATGGCCCACACATCATAATCCTTCCCTGTGAAAGAAAGAAGTTGTGGTTGGAAACTCGATGTTTCCATCTTTCTTCAAAAAAATCTTCTCTGATAAAACCCTAAATTTTTCCTTTTATGAACTTTTGAAAGCTCATTTCTAAAACCCTTTGATTTTTTATATATAATAAATTACTTTATTAACAAAATTTATATATCAAAAACATTTTTATAATAACCCTCTTAATTTTATTTTATTTTTAAATCCTTCTCTTAAATAAAAGATTATAAAAAACTCCCTTTTATAAAATATCCTTTTAAAATAGCTTTAAAAACTGAATGATCCACGTGACTTTGAAAAGCCCCTTTCAATTTCAATTTAAAAAAGTTACGATCAACCTTTATTTAATATACCTTTTTTGAATTCAGCTCACGGTTGTCCGCTGTTACGAAAGTATACCAATGTATTCACCTTTTCTCATGGCCTTTGGGCTATTTAACATGTAAACCCGATTGCACACCCCCGAAACCAATAAAGTACGAAATAAACTAGATTTTTGGAAAATCGTAAGTTTCACGATTGCTGTGCAATTTGTCAACTAAAAAGGTGCGGAACTTGTGCGCTTTTTTCACTAAAAATGTGTGTCCCTGTGCACTCGTTAACCATTTTCCAATTTAGCAAAAAAAAGATCCCGTCCTTCTGCTCATGGCCTTCTCCTCACCGGCTCTACAAGATCCACGGACCTTGTGATCCTTCCTCGACTCTAATACCAATTTGTTAGAAAGGCAGAGGAATACTCCTATCTCAGCACTTAACCAATTTTCTAATAAGTGCTCCTTAAAAATGCAATGGAAATAACTTCTTTAATTAATTAATCCTTCATCAATACACAAGTATTTCCATACATACTTGGGAGGGGAAACTCCCGTAAACTTTGCCCAACAATAATATATAAAAGTTCAGTATTTTACAAAATACAATTTTTACATAATTCATCCTACAAACTTACTTTGTTTTCACACTTAACCAAAATTTTTGAAACTGTGCCATAGTCGTGCAACACATTTTTTCCACCCACCCACACTACTCAACCCAAAAACCCCAATTTTGGTCACTTCATAACACTTTTTGAACACCCTGCCCAGCTCGCTAACCTGCCCAACACTTTCTGCACACACACCGTACTTTTGTGACCCAGTGTGCACACTATGCACACTTCTATCACCTATTCTACATTATACATGTATTTGTGTGACACATCCTGCACGATATGCGTCGTTCAGTGACCTATATTTCCAGTTTTTCCCGAATCACCAACTGTCATAACCGCCCAGCTCCTCTGCCTGCCGTCGCGGGCACATGGTTTGCTCGTTATGTGACCTATTGCCATGCATCTTGACTCACCCAACTCTGACTAAACATGTTTACCTTCAGCCCACCTGCAACTCAACTCGCTCAGTCTTTGCCTTAGAGTTTGTCTTCCTTATTCCTCCTCATTCGACTCCCTTATATCTCTATGATATATCTTAGAATGAGTTCGTTTATTCTTCTAAGTGTTCCATGCTTCATCATATATATATATATGCATGGTTTGGACCCGAATGCCACCAACCGTTGTGTCCCTTTTCCTATTCAAAGATTTTCCTGGTCTCATAAGTAAGTACTACAAGGAAAATACCCTCTAATGGATGTTTTTGTGGAACCCCTTATAAAAATACCGTAGACATCCGTTTCTAGTGGAGGTTACTAGAGGAGGTTGGCAGGTGGAGGTTTTTGCGGATATTTTTCTTCCGGTGCGCTTATCATCCTAAACTGCACCAGTTCGTTCAACTAGAGAAAGCAAGAGTGCACACAAAACATTGGCACATTGGGACACTGTGTGCTTCATAAAATCCCTCCCGGTGCATCTTATTACTGTAGCGCACTGGTGCTTTACAAATATTCCGCACCGGTGTGTCCTAAAACCCTGCGCCAAAATTGGAATAGCCCGGTGCGCCTATAAAACCCACGCACCAGAACAGGGTTAAATAAAAAAAATTACAGCCAAAATTCTGCATTTTTCACTTTTCAGTGCTCCAAAGCTCTCAAGCACTAGTGCAACTATACCTTGTGTGAAGCGCCCTACCATCAGTGCTCCCATTTCACACAATGTTGTTGTCCATTTCCCAGCATCTCCATTTTGAATTTTGGAAAATGGTGGGAAAATTTGGCTTTATAAATTCTATAGCTAATATGCCTCCTCGATGGCCAAATGTACAGATATTTTCCTTGTTTTTCCATAATTAAACCTTTTAGTAGATTAGTTTTGTAAATTAGCTTAAAATTCACCTTCTTTAAAAAAAAACAAAATTCTTGCACGATGCGCTCGAGTTGTTCGACTCGCATCGGTTCGCGGTGCTACCTATAAATTTACTGGCCGCACCACCACCAGTGCTAATAGTATCCGTACCGGTTTTGGGGTGGTATCAAAAGGCGCGCCATGATTTTTTTAAATTGAAAAAAAGTGTGGTGCGGTTGGTTACTCGGTCGCACTGTTGACCCTGTCGAATAGCTGGAATGTGGTGCGTTGACGGAATATCTAAACTGGGGCGGGTAATTTTGTCAACGCACCACATTCCGACAATTCAACATGGTCAATGGTGTGTCCTGGTGAAAGACCACACCGTTGACTATGTAGTAATGTCAGGAGGGCGATGCGTTGACCTAAATATACGCCCCAAGGCATATAGTTTGGTCAGCACACCGCCCTACTGACACTGGTCCATAGTCAACGGTGCAGTCTGTTATACCACTGTACCATTGATTTTGGAACAATTCCAGGTTGGTGGTGCACTGAAAATTTTTAGGTGCATCACCTTTGTTGCGCTACAAATTTTATGGTGCAACGCCTCCAGTGTGTGAAAAAAAAATACGTATTGTTACCGGTGCATGCCTGTTTTTTGTGGTGCACTGACTTCTTTTTTTTTTCTTTTCAAAAAATATTATATATGTGTATTCCTAAATACATGTCTCATTTAATAAAAAAATTGTATTTAATATTTCAATCATTCATCAACGTGAAAGGAGAGAAGAGAGGGAAAAACAACAACAACAGGTGGACCAGTATAACATGATTTGCCTGTGGGAGGCACGAGAGAGGGAGAGAGATGCGTACCGTCGCCCTATTACAACAGCTACCTAGGGGATCCTAAGGCAAGTAAGCCTCCTCAAGTTTTATGAAGAGGCTACATCCCTAAAGGGCCATGGTATGTTTTTGCAACATCTTATCCGCAGGTGGAATGCCCACCTACAGGCTTGCCGGTTGGTCCTAACCAGTGGTACGCGCCCACTGAGGAGAACATCTATTTTATTACTGGCCTGTCGAGGAGAGGGGTGGATTTTCCCTCATTCCCAGAGGTTCTAGTTGGCTATGCAACAGGGAGTAAGTTGGGGAACTCCCAGACATACATTAGCATGGATATACTTTCTCCTTCAGATTTTTAGGTCTCCGGAGGTCATTTACATATTGCTTTATTTGGTAGTGAGGAGGTCAAGTGCCTCTCACTTCTGATTTTGACCATTTCTCACAACACCAGTGACGGGCAACACATTATTTTCCTGGTTCTATATTATGTTGATTATTTACTACAGGAGCCACGACTTGTCAGATGGTCTGCCATTTTATTTCAGCAGTTCTGTACAACTTTAGATAGATATCATGCACATGCACAAGGGAGGGTCAACTTCCCTTTTGCTTCAGAGCTATTTTGTTTAGTTTTTTAGAGGTTTCCAAAGATGAGGCTTACTTTTTTTCAGAAACCTCATAGGTCAATGCTGTATGTAATGTTGAGATTGCAACAAGATGATGAGCTTAGTGGAAAGAAGTCGCCTTCACTAAGTGGGCCCACAGGTTATTTTTGGCACAAAGTCTATTTTTAGACATATGGATCATGTTCTATGAGTTGCAGGATGCTATTTGTGGATGGTTGGTCAAGTTGGAAAAATAGATGGACTTCTATTTTTAGACATATTGGGCGGAATCTATTTTTAGATTACTAGTCTAAAAATAGATATGTCGAATATTATTAGCTCTTAATAATATTTGGACTCTAAACATTATCTTATTCTCTTGGAGCACTTCAGTTAAGTGCACAGATGTGGCACAGGAGCTGACAGAAGGAATTACGCTATTCCCGAGGGTTATGTGGAGCTATTGCATGGATACTTCAGTTAGAACTCATGTGACAGAGTTTGGTGGAGTTGATTGAGGAAGTTAATGGAGTTGTGTTCAGTTTAACGAATCTAAACATAGTTGAGCTATTTGTATCTAGTTTAACTGATTGATACAATTAGTGAGAGTGGTGTGAATTAATTATTAATTAATTCACTAATTATAAACTCATTAATCAATTAAAGAATACATCAGTTAACTTCAGTGCATGGACAGTTTCAGTGGAGACCAGTGCAGAGATAGGTGAAAGAGCAGGTTAACTATCAGTTGTGACTATACTGTTGCATATTTGCAACAACCAGTGATTGGAGAAGCCAATGAGGATTGCGCAGTACAAGCCAGGTGGTTCGAAGTTATTTATGAGCCATTCTACAACATTGATTAAGCAATAGAGGCTGGCTATCAGGTGGCAGAGATTGGAGCATGTGTTTTGCTAGATCTAGCTTGATTAGTGTGTAGCAATTGGAGGTTGTGCTGAGAGCTTGTGAGGAGCTTTGTACAATGATTGTTACATGATCTCTATGACATATAATATACGTATAGTTGGGGGTTTTCAACTTTAAGCTTTCCCATGAACACCTGTACCATATGTGTGATTGTTTTAGTGTTTTAATGTGCGCATGGGATTATTTTCATTTCTGCAATTAATGATCAATGGTAGAAGAGATTTTTAGTTGTGCATGAAGATAAAATAGTGTGTAATCGTGGAGAATCTCAAAGGATGTAACATATCAGTTATTCAAATTTCTCTACATGGTATCAAAGCGATATTGATCATTGGAGCAATTGCAAAACATTGAAGAAGTGAGTTTTTAGCCGGTGGAATTCGAATTCTGCAGCAAGAGCCGTCAAAGTTGAGATGTCTTTAAACAGATTGCGATTGGAGTATGCCCTTGAGGGAAACTCAAATTATATTGCATGGAAGGACAAGATGGAGGCACTGTTAGATGACAATGGGTTGAAGGAGTTCATAGATGTAGAAATTCCAAAACCTGCTTCTAGTGATGCTGCCGCACTTGACGCATGGCAAAAGAAGACAACAAAGTGTCGAAGGATTCTGTTGGAGGGTGTGAAGGATCACATAGTGTCCAGCCTTCATGGTAAGGCTTCTCCATTCTTGATGTGGAAATCTTTGACAGATTTATTTCAAATCAAGAGCCACCAGAGGAAGTTGGCGCTCAAGGATAAACTTAGAAACATAAAAATGGAGAAAGGCAACAGTATGCCCAATTACCTCACGAAGTTCATCCAATGCAGGGATGAGATGGGAAGTGTGGGGGTGACTGTTGATGATGAGGAATTGGTGAGCTTGGCTCTCCTTTGGATTTCGAAGAGTTGGCATTCTTATCAGGACTCTGTCAATGGTCGAGAGAAATTGCCAGGATGGGAGCGACTTTGGTCGGATCTTGTGCAAGAGGAGATAAGGCAGAGTACCAGGGATGGATCTTCATCAAAGAACTCTGATGAAGAGAATTGTGCTTTGTTTCCAAAGCAAGGAAAGGGAAGAGCAAGAAGAATTCTTCTCAATCCGGTGCGAAAGGCAAGAAGCAGGACATGTCCAAGGTGAAGTGCTTTCACTGTCACCAACATGGACATTTCGCCACTAATTGTCCACAAAAGAAGAAAAATAAGCAGGTTGCTAGATTTGCAGCTAGAGAGGCATTTGCCTCGTAGTTTGAGCTATATTTTTCACTGATTGCATGCTTGGTCTAAAGTATGATGGGTTTAGTGTGGTTTCTTGACAGTGGTGCATCTTTTCACATGACAGGAGACAATGATTTGTTTACTGATCTGGATGAGAAAGATCTTGGAGTGCACATCGAGATGGGAGATGATGCTAGATACAATGAGACCGATATCGGTACCATTTACTTTGAGAGGGAGTCTGGTAAACCCTTCGTAAACCCTTCATATTGAAGGAAGTGATGCATGTTCCAGGATTGAAGAAGAATCTTATCTCTGTGGCTATGTTAGCATACACGGGATATGATGTTGTATTTAGCGAGGGAAAGGCTTTCCTGCGCAGTAAGGCAACTGTTGAAACTCGGAGGATAGGGGTTTGAGTTAAGAACCTTTATCAGTTGCTGGTAGATGGTTGCGCAACAATGGCATGCAAGGCATATGGTGGAGTCGATGATGTATAGTTATGGCACCGGAGATTGGGCCACCTTCACCATGGAGCTTTGAAGATACCGGCGTTGCATTTCTCATCGGGCTTCCGAAGGGTACTTTGCGCAACATCGTTGTAAGGATGTACTTTAGGAAAATTTGTGAAAGCCACCTTTCACGAGAAGGATAGTCGTGCCACGACGATCCTTGAGAAAATTCACACAAACATGTGTGGACCTTTCTCAGTAGCTTCGACAGCAAAGCACAGGTATTATGTGATATTTGTTGATTATTATTCTCGTAAGTGCTGGATCTTCTTCATGCAGAAGAAGAGCGAGACATACTCAAATTTCTGTGAGTTCAAGGCACTGGTTGAGAAAGAATTAGGGAAGAAGGTGAAGGCTCTTAGGAGCGACAATGGTGGTGAATTCATTTCTGGAGAATTCAAGGACTTTTGCAGTGCATAAGGAATTCGAAGAGAGCTCATAGCGCCTCATAACCCACAGCAGAATGGGGTCGCGGAGCGGAAGAACAGAACGATCATGGGTGTTGCATGGGTGATGTTGCATGATCAGGGCCTTCCCATACACTTGTGGGCCGAAGCTTGCAATACTGCGGTTTATGTGCAAAACCGTTGTCCTCATAGGATACTTGGCATGAGTACACCCGAGGAGGCGTTTTCTGGTAAGAGGCCTGATATTTCCCATTTGAGGATTTTTGGTTCACCTGTTTACATTCATGTGACGAAGGATGCCAGGAAGAAGCTAGAGCCGACTGCGGAGGTTGGGATATTTGTATGGTACACCGACAGCACCCCACAAATATCGTGTGTATTTTCCAGATAGTCACAAGACTGTTGTGCGATGGGATATCAAATTTCAGGAGGAGAAAGACATGAAGTGTTCGCTTGAGAGGGAGCCACACTTGCATGCAGGTGAGGAGCTATTAGTTCCTAAGGATGAGTCTCTGGATGTGGATCAGCCACAAGAGCAGGTTCATGGAGTGGAAGAGACCACTCATGCAGTGCCAACCATCAGAGGGTAGAAGCGCACTATAGACGCTGAGCGACTGGCTCAAGATGCAGAGAAGGTTGTAGGAGCACCTACATCACAGCACAGATAGAGATAGTCACCTGACTGGTATACTAGATACATGGCTCTTATGAGCAAGTATATCATGACGAAGCCATCCTCTTTTGAGGAAGCCGTAAAGGATCCCACATGGGTAGATGCCATGGTGGAAGAGTATGATTCAATTGTTAGAACAGTGCATGGGAGATTGTCCCAAGGCCAGAAGGGAAATCAGTGGTGGGTTCGAGATGGATCTACAAAGTGAAGCAAGAAGCTAACAGGAGTGTGGAGAAGTACAAGGCAAGATTTGTTGCCCGAGGCTTTTCACAAATTGAGGGGATCGATTATGAGGAGACCTTTGCACCTGTCGCAAGGTATTCTTCCATACGGACGATTCTTGCTCTGTCAGCACAGATGGGGTAGCACATTCATCAGATGAATGTGAAGACTGTGTTCCTCAACGAAGTTATTGAGGAGGAGGCGTACATAGAGCAGCCTGAAGGTTTCGAGATCTTCAGTAGTGAATCGCATGTGTGTAGGCTCAAGAGAGTGTTGTATGGGTTGAAACAAGCACCTTGTGCTTGGTACACACAGATAAACAATTATTTCACCGGACTTGGATTCTCCAAGAGTGAGGCGGATTCGAACCTATACCAGATAGTGGTGGAGGGTAAGTTGCTGATCATTGTACTTTATGTAGATGATTTGATTTTGACAAGTGATGAGCTGTTGATACTCTCATGCAAGGATGATCTTGCAAAAGAGTTTGAGATGAAGGACTTGGGCCTCCTTCATTATTTCCTGGGATTGGAAATTTGGCAGTGCAGTGATGGAATGTTTGTTTCTCAAGGCAAGTATGCCCGGGAGATATTGGAGAAGTTCAACATGCATGGCTGCAAGCCTGTTGATACTCCTCTTCCTGGTGGATGGAGGAAGGAGGATGCTACTTCGGCAGAGGTAGTGGATGGCACTATTTATCGACAGTTGGTGGGGTGACTTATGTATCTGGTCAATACACGACCCGACATATGCTATGTTGTTAACCAGCTTTCACAAGCTATGGTTAAGCCTACCAAGCTCTACTGGAAGGTAGGCAAGCATGTATTGTGATATCTCAGAGGCACATCGGGATATGGATTACAGTATAGATAGTTGGATGAGGTGAGGCTATGTGGCTTCACAAATGCAGATTGGGCAAGGAGCCCAACGGACAGAAAGAGCACATATAGAGGGATTTTCAGTATCGGGTCAACAACAGTTTCTTGGTACAACAGGAAGCAGAGATCCATGGCACTTATTTCAGTAGAGGCCAAGTATATGGTAGCAAGTTTGGCTGCATGCGAGGCTATATGGATGAGGAAGATCCTGGTCGGGTTGTTCAGTTCACACTTAGAGCCTACTGTGATTTATTGTGATAATCAGAGTTGCATTAAACTCTCGGTTAATCCAGTATTTCATGATAGATATAAACACATTGACATCCGGTATCATCATATCAGAGATTGTGTGCAGTGGAAGATCATGTTACTTTCATACATTCCCACGGAGGATCAGGATGTTGATATCTTGATGAAGGTGCTCACCAGGAGAAAATTCGAATACCACAGAGGCAGGATAGGGGTGGCAGATAATCCTTATCTTGTTGAGAGGGAGTGTTGAGACTGCAACAACATGATGATCTTAGTGGAAAGAAGTCGCCTTCACTAAGTGGGCCCGCAGGCTATTTTTGGCGCAAAGTCTATTTTTAGACATATGGATCATGTTCTATGAGTTGCAGGATGCTATTTGTGGATGGTTGGTCAAGTTGGAAAAACAGATGGACTTCTATTTTTAGACATATTGGGCGGAATCTATTTTTAAATTGCCAGTCTAAAAATAGATATGTCAAATATTATTAGCTCTGAATAATATTTGGACTATAAACATTATCTTATTCTCTTGGAGCACTTCAGTTAAGTGCACAGATGTGGCACAGGAGCTGACAGAAGGAATTACCCTATTCCTGAGGGTTAGTGGAGCTATTGCATGGATACTTCAGTTAGAACTCGTGTGACAGAGTTTGGTGGAGTTGATTGAGGAGTTAATGGAGTTGTGTTCAGATTAACTAATCTAAACATAGTTGAACTAGTTTTATTTATTCTAACTGAATAATACACTAGTCAAGAGTGGTGTGAATTAATTATTATTTAATTCACTAATTATAAACTCATTAATCAACTAAAGAATACATCAGTTAACTTCAGTGCATGGACAGTTTCAGTGGAGACCAGTGCAGAGATAGGTGAAAGAGCAGGTTAACTATCAGTTGTGACTATACTGTTGCATATTTGCAACTACCAGTGATTGGAGAAGCCCATGAGGATTGCGCAGTACAATCCAGGTGGTTTATTTTATTTAATGAGCCATCCTACAACATTGATTACGCAATAGAGACTGGCTATCAAGTGGCAGGAATTGGAGCATGTGTTTTGCTAGATCTAGCTTGATTAGTGTGTAGCAATTTGAGGTTGTGCTAAGAGCTTGTGAGGAGCTTTGTAAAATGATTGTTACATGATATCTATGAAATATAGTATACACATAGTTGGGGTTTTCAGATTTAAACTTTCCCATGAAATATTGTGTTCATATGTGTGATTGTTTATGGTTTTAATGTGCGCATGTGATTGTTTTTATTTCTGCAATTAGTGATCAATGGTAGAAGAGATTTTGTATTGTGCATGAAGATAAAATAGTGTGTGATCAGGAGAATCTCGATGGATAACATATCATTTATTCAAATTTCTACATGTACGGATGCACATGTGGGGACAGATAATGCCCAAGAGGGGTGAGACTGAGTTTTCCATGAGGATATCGCATGATGCACTGGGTTTGCTAGCCAGTGTTGATGAGAATCCCTTTGTTATGGCCCCCTGTCCTTATGATGGTTTAGATTGGTGAGGGTATGCCAACATCCTCTTCACAGATGATGAGTTGTTTCGATGATAGAGGTAATTACTATTTTATTTAAATTTATTCTAACATGTTCTTTAACTTGTTTTTATTAAAATGTTTAATGAAATTGTCTAATTATTATTGTGTACTTATATATATATTGCAGAAATTGGGTCTTTTGATGGTGATGAGATGTCAGTGCCACCAAATAATCCGGGTGTGGATCGTAATGACGATCATGAGGCTGGTGCAGGTAGACTTGCTCCTGCTGGTGTGCCAAT